>OX637407.1:17465980-17508480 GCA_951799425.1 Ilex aquifolium | reverse complement strand
AAGCACTGCAATTGCAATAGCAAATAGATTACAACCCCTTGGTAGGCCAGTAGTCCAACCAACTATTGTCAACCCAAGTACTTTCCTTCAAATGGCCCAGCAAGACCCAATTAGTTCATCTATTAAACTTGACCAGCTAGTCAACCCATATTCAAACTACCGTTCAGCACCAGCCCCTAAAGGCCCAAAAGCAGAATACATTAAAAAGGTACCAGCCCATAATGTATTTGCTATTGAACCAGTCCATGCTCACCTAAGCAATCCAATTGACATTGTCAATGCTTACATTGAACCCGGATGAACCTTTATCCCATCTGATCCTGAGAAAACTTTTACTTTTTATCAGGATATATTATTCTTTACTCAATCCATTTTTATCAAACCCATATTTGATAAAAATGACTCTACTAAAGTTATTTATCATTCCCTAAATATTTTAAAATTCATCTCTCTTAAAGAATGGGGATCTCATCCTTCTTTACTCAGAGACCTCAAAAGACATAGTAAAAAGTTTAGTTACTATGACTATCAACAGTCATGGTTTAAACTTATACTCTATCAGGATGAGTCTTACGCTCACTCCTGGTTCATACAATTCAATAAAGATTTCAAGAGTCAGATTCCTTCCTGGTTCGTACAGTGGTGACTTGTATATGGCCCCATTTATGAAATCTTTCCAGCTGATCTTCAAGATCAGATAACTTACTTCTCATATGCTTCCAAACCTAGTAGTAAACATGAGAGTCAGTTATCAACCAAAATTCTGATTCTGAATCTAAAAGTTTTTTTGATCCTGAAATCAAAGAACTGGAAGAAGCCTTTGAAAATCAACAAATTAACAAGTTGACCTTTTCAAAAGTTAATCCAACTAGCACAAGTAAAAATTGGTACCCTAGACCAACACCACCTGATATCCAATTTGAAGAAAAAAATATAAGTAACCAATTTTTAGTTCAATCCAATAAACTCTATGAATGGAACATAGATGGATTAAGTGAACAAGAAATCCTTAACAAGGTTCACCACATGTCTATGGTTATCAATAGCTATGTCAGCAACCTTGACAACACAGAACCATAACTAGTTGATCTAATCACCTCTGATTTTACAGGAGTCTTAAGAAGTTGGTGGGACAACTATCTCACCCAAGAATCAAGAGACACCATGACAAAAAAGATAAAAAAGATAAGAAGACTCTGGCTAGCTGCTTGCTGTAGAAGCTTCTGGGCTAATTCAATGAGCTCTGAAGACTTCTTCTTGGCTTGCTTACTGGAATCCTTAGAGGAGGATTTCTTCTGTTTATGCTTGATAGAGGAGGGTTGTGCAATCTCTTGAGGTTTTTCTGAAACTTTGAGAGGAGGCATAACCATCTTTGCTGGAGTTGTCAGAGGTAAGGTTGCTGGCACCGCTACTAGGGTTGGAACCTTGACTGGGAACTCCTGTTTTACCTGGGCAATGATTTTGTCATGCTGGAACCTAGGCCACCATTTGACATAAAACTGCCGGGCAACATTGTTATCAATAATTTTTCATTGCCATTTACAGATCCAGGGAACTCAATATTTACAAATAAATATTAATAAGACTGGAAACTGACTCTCATGTTTACTACTAGGTTTAGAAGCAAATGAGAAGTAAGTTATATGATCTTGGAGATCAATTGGAAAGATTTCATAAATGGTCCCATAGACAAGCCGCCACTGTAAGAACCAGGAAGGAATCCGGTTCTTGAAATCTTTACTGAATTGTATGAACTAGGAGTGAGCGTAAGATTCATCCTGATAGAGTATAAGTTTAAACCATGACTGTTGATAGTCATAGTAACTAAACTTTTTACTATGTCCATTGAGGTCTCTAAGTAAAGAAGGATGAGATCCCCATTCTTTAAGAGAGATGAATTTTAAAATATTTAGGGAATGATAAATAACTTTAGTAGAGTCATTTTTATCAAATATGGGTTTGATAAAAATGGATTGAGTAAAGAATAATATATCCTGATAAAAAGTAAAGGTTTTCTCAGGATCAGATGGGATAAAGGTCCATCCGGGTTCAAGGCAAGCATTGACAAGGTCAATTGGATTGCTTAGGTGAGCATGGACTGGTTCAATAGCAAATACATTATGGGTTGATACATTTTTAATGTATTCTGCTTTTGGGCCTTTGGGGCTGGTGTTGAACGGTAGTTTGAATAAGGGTTGACTAGCTGGTCAAGTTTAACAGATGAACTAATTGGGCCTTGCTAGGCCATTTGAAGGAAAGTACTTGGGTTGACAATAATTGGTTGGACTACTAGCCTACCAAGGGATTGGAATCTATTTGCTATTGCAATTGCAGTGCTTTAGCTAGACAATTGACTGGGCTTTGGGTTTGGGCTAGGTAAGGCTAGTTATTTATGTTTATCAGTGTCCTTCCCCGGGTTTTTAGAGGAAGTACCAGGTTTACTAGATTTTTTGTTCGCCATGGGGTTCCTGCAAGAATTCACTGGTTAGGAAATCAGGGATGCAGTTATTACTGCCCTTAATATATTCTATATCAAAATAAAAAATACTAAAAATAAATCACTACTTTCTTCACAAAAGAAAGAAATGTTGTCTGTCACATGTAACGATAAGGCATCAACTAGTAGACAAGGCTCTTTCCCTTAGTAAAGCAGCCGACAGTCTGTCATCAATCTGTTTTCCACCGAAAGTAGATTCTTTCAGCCAGCAGCAGGGGCCCACACCTGCACAAAGTCAAAAGTTACTTTGGTAAAAGGAACTTACCCTCACTTTTCCACCGAAAGAAGAAGTGAAAAACCTTTCACCAGAGTTAAAGCAGCCACTGAAGACAAAAGAGTAATCATTCCAAAGATTCTCTCAGAAATCCTTACGTCTATATAAGGACTTCAGTCTTCACTAGCAAGCTCAAGTGGTTTTTACAACCCCTACTACAAGCCTGTAAACACTATACTCTCCTTCTTTCATATTTTATCACAGCCTTCATATATGATGCAAATGAAGAGCTCTATCTCCACTTATCTCCACTAGTCCACTAGTACTAGTGTTGTAAGTATTATCTTTTGTATTGTAGTTTTTATTTTGTCTATAAATAAAGGATTTTTTTTTAGTCATTTATCTATCTAGAGCTTGTGATTCTCATGCCTTCCGCACTTGTCTTTATTTTGGTATCAGAGCCATTTGATGACCTGGATAGTTACCCATGCAATTATATTTGAGTCATCTTATTCATTTTAAATCTTTGCATATTCAACTAGTAAATCACTTGTTATTTTTATCACTTAGTTGCCTTAGTCTTGCCACCCAGCCTGAAACCGAGATGTCCTAGTGTGTCCCATTTGTAAGTCCTGGTGAGAGGCAGTCGAGGGAAAAAACCAATGGATGAGGTTTTACTAGAAGGGTATGAGCAGAAAGGTAGCTTAGGAATAAAATTAACCAGTAATTTATAAAATTGAAAATCTTAGGAAAACCGTTAAACCTCTGTATGACAGGCTCAAAGGAAATCTTTTTCCTTGGACCCTTGAACATACAACTATAGTCAAACAAGTCAAGCAGTTCATCAAAACTTTGCCTTGCCTTGGTATCCCTTCAGTTGAGTCCTTTAAAATCATTCAAACTGATGCCTCTGATATTGGTTATGGAGGTATCCTCCTTCAGAAAGAGTCTCCTAACTCTCCTGAACAAATTGTCCGATTCCACTCTGGAATTTGGAAGAAAGCACAAACAAATTATAGTACTATTAAAAAAGAAATTTTATCTATTGTCCTGTGTATCTCAAAATTCCAGGATGATATACTAAATCAAAAATTCCTTGTTAGAGTAGATTGTAAATCAACAAAATATGTTTTGAAAAAAGATGTACAAAACATTGCTATATATATAAAGGAAACATTGCTATATACAAAACATTTCAAAAGGTTCCCAAAAACTTTGAAACATATCCTTAAAAAAAAGGAAATAATTTTAATTATTTTATTGGTTTCCAAAACCGTTTTAGGCAACTGCTATATAATAAAAGAGTATTCAAGTCTTTCTATATCATTAGAGGACTTTTTTCAAAACATTTTTCACTATGGACTTATCTATTAATAAGTCTAATTTTTTTTTGAATCAAAACGATAGAGATTTTATTAAGAAGCTAAGTCTGAGAGAAGAGATGGTATCAGAAAATCTGGTGCCATCTATTCCCAAACATCAATATTTCCTCCTAATCTACCCTTTCGAACCAGTTGGTGAGCTACACAATTCCCTGAACGTCTAACTATGGACCAAGAATAAAAAATAAACATACAAAGAAACCATTGCACATCTACAATAATAGCCCCATAGAAGAAAAATCTTCAGAATTATCGCCAATCCTCTTCATAATTACAGAAGAATCCCCCTTCCAACACAATCTCATCACACCCAATTTTCCTAGCAAAAAGCACAACTTCCTTTGTAGCCATAGTCTCTGTAGTTTGTGTTTCTCCCAAACCAATTAACTTCTTAGACATCCTTACAATAAACGCCCCAGCTTCATCACCAATAACCACCCCCACCTCAATAGCACCAACTATGCCAAACACAGCCCCATCAAAGTTAACCTTAAAGGGTCCAGATCTAGGAGGAACCCAATGTTCTGGTGTGCCTCCCTAACCAACACCCTGACCAGAATCCAAAGCTTGCTCATACTGCGAAATAAAGTCCATTGACATATGACAGAACACCACTGGGTCATTTTGCCTCTACTGGAAGAGGACCTCATTCCTATTACGCCAAATATACCAACACAACACCAAGAAAATTGCACCAAGTTGGTGTACCGACTTTCGAAGGACCCTTTATTTTAAACCCATTGACTTGGTCTGTCAGCCCAGGGCCCACTTCCCATTTCTTTACCGTTGAGGATAGCTTACAAAGTAAGCCACCATTCCCCTTTTATAAAATTAGTTTTTCTTTCCAGTAGTTTAACACTAATAGTGTTATCCTCCTCTTGTTTGTCTATTCATCATCTCTTTGCTTTTCTATAAAAGCTGTACACTTTTGCTCAAATTTTTGTTGCTTACTAAAGGAAGATCAGAGAGGGTTGTTAAATACTCTTTACAACAAATGCGTGTTGGTGGAGGTGACACTATAGAAATCCTAGGAGGTTGTCGTGTCAAGAACCTATCGCACCGAGATATCGACTCTGAGAGGGTGCGAATCAACCTTTAAGGATAAAGTTTCGGCTTGATCTATAGTTTGGTGAGATTGTTTCTTTACTTTTATTTAGTAAATTGATTTTTAGAGCAAATCATTTTTGGGTCTAAATTCTGAGAAAATATTTATTACAACGGTGATTCCACTTGGCAAGGTAATGTGGTATCACCAACCTATAATACTAAAACAAATAAACAGATGGACCCCACAAAAATTCATAACTAACATGCTATGTAAGCAAATAACTCCCCACCCTTCTACCATGTAAGCCCAAGTGGGGTTCACCTTTCCTATTTGGGGTTTTATTATTGGTTGGTGATACCATGTCATCAATGGTGATATGGTATCACAGTTATATTCAATATTTACTCCTAAATTCTTGAGTATTTGTTTAAAAAATTAATTGTGCAAGAGTTGTTTTCCATTATTTCATTCATTTATTAAATAAATTACACAACAATCTTAAAGGTTGATTTTGCAATGGATACATAACTTCTTACACAAACCAAGATTTGACCCGATACTTCTAAAATTGAACATTTTGATGAAAATAATTTTCGTAGATGAAAACAAAAGGTTTTTGATGTGTTGAGTTTTTTAAAATTATTATTTGTTGTAACAAAACTTAGACCTGATGATGATACAAAAAATTATGCTTCAGCTCTAGAAAATTGGAATCTTGCTGATAAATTATGCTTGAATACTATTTGTATTGCTTTATCTAATGATTTATTTGATGTGTATAGTTATATTAAGAATGCTAAATTTTTTATGGGATGAGTTGATATCTAAATATGAGTTTGAGGATGAAGGTACTAAGAGATTTTTTGCCTTTAATTCCTTCATTACCAAATGGTCGAGGACAAGACCATTACATCACATATTTATGAGTTTTAAAATAGAAATAAATGGTTGGCTAAGGAGGGTGATGTATTTTCCGAGAGATTCAAGAATCAATGCCTTGTAGAAAAATTACTCGAGTCTTAGAAAGAGTATAAACTCAAATTTCGACAAAAGAGAAATGCCATGACATTTCAAAAGACCATTGTCCAAATTAAAATTGCGGAGAAAAATAGAATTTTACAAAAGTCTACCCAAGCCAAGCAAATGGTGTCCAAGGCTAATGTAGTAAATGGTGGACCAATTAGAACCCCACAACACCAACAAAATAGGAAACATGGCCAAAAATCGAATTGGAGACGTCACAACTATAATAATAAAAATAAGTCTCAAGTAATTCTCAAATTCTGACACGGGGAAACAAAGGAACACGAAGAACACTACGATTCTAAGTGTATAACACACACTCTGAATCCACAAAGAAAAGAACAAGATAATATCTCTAAAAGGGTATATTATTCATTGAATAATTAGTATTACATAAAAGAATATATATAGGAATGACCAAAACCCTAATCGTTTCCATACTAAAGGTAAAATCCTTAATTATATGAAAATTAATACCCTAAATTTTTGAAATATATATATAACTTAGTTTAGGTTTTTTGTGATATTATTTTTGAAAAGGGATGTTAAAAAAAAAAACAAAGAAAGAAGGATTCTACCGCCAGAGAGAGAGAGAGAGAGAGAGAGAGAGAGAGAAATGGAAGAAAGAAGAACGAAAAAAGGGGATAAAAGTGGGATTAAAATAAATCCCCTTGTTGCCCTAGCTGTCCAATAAATGGATATATATATCTATTCTCTTTCCATAGTAATACTTACGCACACGTTGGAATAGAGAAAGGAGGGAGAGGCTAGGGTTTCAAGTAAAGAAAAAGGAAGAGAAAGAAGGGATTTAGACAAGAAGGAAGAAAACTAGAAGATTTGATCGTCAAGGTTAGTCTTCATATTGAAATATATGGGTAGGTTTATAGGATTGTAATATATGAATTCAAATATAATAGGGTGGTAATGGTGTTAAGAAGATGTTGGGAAAGAAAAAGGGAGAAAAAGAAAAGTTACAGACAACCTTCTGGACGTAAGGTTGAAGAAGATGGAAGTGTTGAAATTATGGAAACCTCCCCCTTAGTTTTAAGTAATTTTATTTTGATCCCTATACTTTTATAAACTCAATTTTTGACTACCATGGAACTTGGTAATTTATAGAACTGACTCAATATATTTGAAACAAATATGATCATTTCAAAACAGCCCGCAAGTCTTGAAAAACTTCTGAAATTTTGAAACGACATCTAAAAGTTTCGATTAAGTGTTTAAATAATCAATGGTTACTCTAATAAGTCAAATTGAGGTTGTATTATTGGAAAATGGGTCTCTATAACCTTAAACACTATCAAGGTGAGTAGTTACTACTTCTTTTGGGACGATTTTCTATATTAATATGATATATGTGTTGATATTTGGGGTTGCAATTAAATGTTTTACAATTGTGAACTGTTATACATGTGAATTTTGGAAAACTTGTGGGATGATTTTATATCATTGTTTTGGTGATGAAAGAGAAATTTTGTGTGCGTTGGGACTAAAATTATAGTTTTAGTGTGTGTGAAAATCATGTTTATGAGACGGGGACTAGGTTACCAGGTCTAAATGGTAACGAGATTGTATACCGGCGTGATCGGTATAGGGATGTGCACATAGGGGCCAGTCATCAGACTAATGATGACAAGAGACGGAGCCAGTTACCAGGCTAGTGGTAACAAGAGACGGGGCCAGTCATCAGGCTAGTGATGACAAGAGATGGGGCCAGTTACCAAGCTACAGGTAACAAACATGATTTGACAAATGTATTTGCAACTGAATGTGTGTGTGAGTGTTTTTGGATTATAAATGTCTTTTCATTTATAAAGTTATTTGTGATGATGAGAGCATTTTGTTTTAAATGATTATGTGGGAGGGGTTGGGGTACAGTTGTTGTACTTATGTGTGTATCAAAGTTTATTTTCATATATAAATGTGGGATTTATTTTCACACCTCATTAGAGGTGGCTGTTATTCACTGGCTATTGTGCTAACCCAAACATATAACATTTTTCAGGAGAGGATCAGGGTGAGGAGTAAGTCTGCTGATATATAAGGGATTAGAGGACTTGAAGATTTTTTTTTTTTTAGGTCTTCAGGAATAAATGTCTTTTATGGTTTTGAGACAAATATTAATTTTTTTTGAGAATAATGTTGCTTATACTTAGAGTAGTGAACATTATGGTTTAATTATTGTTTTACATGAGTTTAATAATGATGTTGGTGATGTTTAGTTTACTCCTCTGGTATTCATTAAGTCGATGAATTGAATCACTTTATTATTTGTCTTCCGCTGTATCTTGCATTTACTATGCATAGGATTAGTTGGTTAAGGACTTGGTGGCCGGTCCGCCGCCCACCCTATGTGATCCGGGGTGGGGGTGTGACAAGAGTGGTATCAGAGCATAGGTTTATGAATTACCAAAGGATTAGGTTGGATCTGAATGGTTGTATAGGCTTTAATCAATTTTAGTTTGAGGGATACAAAATGTTGTTAATAGAATGATTTGTGTAGTGACTAAGACTAACTAATTTGTTTGGTATTTTGTACAAACAAGGGATAGTTCCAAAAAAAAAAAGGATGGTAAGTGTGTTGTAAGAAATGTGATTGACACTAATGAAATTTTAGGGTCTATACATTCTTACGTGTCTCCTAGAGTAGTAGTGTGATTGGGTGTGGAACCCAAAATATTTGAGTTTGATTTGACCGTGGTAACTCCTATGGGTGGTTTTGTGTTAGGTGATGTTGTGTACCCAAGGTGTAGGGTCCACATTGGAAAACATCAGTAACTAGTTGATTGAGTTTTTTAGACCTTAGGGGTTTTGATATGATATTAATTATGGACTGGTTAGTCACACAACATTCGACAGTGGTTGATATGAAAAGAGAGTCATGCAGATTTAGTTTTGAAGGAACATGATTTATTTAATCCCTGGTATTAACTTTGCGATTGCAAGCTAAAAAATGGGGCGAGGAAAGATTTTTAGGGAAATATTGCTAATATCATTGTTGCACGGAATGAGGGAGTGTCTCTTGAGAAGATATCAATAGAAAGAATTTTTTTTTAAATATATTTTGGGAAAAGTTGTCTATGCTATCATTGGGGAGAGATAAAATTTACATTTTTAGAACAAAGATTTATTCAACTTAGCAATTTGTTGTGGAGTGCTGATGTTGTGTTTGTAAACAAAATGATTGGACTGTGAAATGGTACGTCGATTACTACCAGCTGAATAAGGCTGCAACAAGTAGTAAATATCTTTTATGTGTTATTGAAGATTTATTTGATTAGTTATGAGGGGTTAGAATATTTAATAAGATTGATGTTGGATTGATTTACTCAAGTCAAAAGAAAGAAGTGGTGGTGTTTTTTAAAAAAAATTATTTGTCGAATTGGGATAGTTATGTTGTATTTTTGTAGAAGTCATTAAGGTTGACAAATGCTACATCTGTTTTTTTTTATGGATTGACTAAATTGAGTATCTCAACTTTATCTAGATTCATATGTTACTGTATTCATTGGTGTTACACTTGTGTATTCTCATAGTAAATAAGTAATTACCCTACCAATGATTTTGGGTTAGATGTATTTGTTTTTATTTTGAGGTTATGTAGAGATTGTTTATACAGCAAGACATGTGAGATTTATTTTGATTATTAAAGGTTGAAAAATGTATTTATTGAGAATGAGTTTAATTTGAAGTAAAGGAGATGGATGAAAATATTAGGGACTATGATTATTCTATTAATATTATGTAGACAAAACTACTATAATGGTTGTTGATACACTGAACAAGAAATCATTAAGAAGTTGTGTGGTATTCAGTGTACCCGAATGAGTGATTTGTTGAATTGAGATTGATAGGTGTGCATGTAATATTGACTGGTGCATATGTATTATTAGTTCAATTGCAAGTTAGAATCTTTTTGGCATATCATATAGGTTAGCTACTAAAAAAAAAAATATGTTGAAGAGAGACATTATAGATGCAACCTATAATTCTATGTGTGTCCAGGGAGTACGAAATTATATTGATATTGAGAAACTAATATTGGTTGAGTTGCATGAAAAGAAAAATTGTGGAATTGGTAGCCAATGTGTAGTGCATTGATAGATAAAGACTGAGTATCAGTATCCTTCAGGTTTACTATAACTAATTTCAATTTTTGAATAGAAATTTGAGTAAATTACCATGAATTTTCTATAATGACTTTCGGGATACAAATTGGACATAAATCTATTTGGATTATTGTGGATCGATTGACGAAGTCTGATTAATTTTGGTAATTAAATTTACATAATCACTTGAAAGTATGCTCAAAGTTAATTGATGAGAGTGTATGATTGTGTAGAATACCTTTGTCTAGTGTAATAGATAGAAGTCCAAAATTTACTTTTAGAGTTTGCCTAATTTGCAATATATTGTGAATGACACTTGGAATTTAGTATAATTTATGGTTCTCAATTTGACGGATAGTCTGAGCATACTATTCATACCTTAGCGTTATGTTTTGCGCGTAGTGTATTAGAAATACAAAGGAAAGTTTAGTCTAAGATATAAATGGACATATGAGATTATAGAGAGGATTTTTACGACATATTTTGTTTCAATATGTCTAGGAAATATATATACCTAATTTTCCTGATATATTGGTGAGAGCAGTCTATTGAGTCTAAGGAAACTCTTAATTATGTTGAGGGGTCAATAAATTTTGGGTAACAAGATGAATCTACTAGTCAAAGTATTGTAGAAGAATCATTCAGGCGAGGAAGTTGCTTGTGAAGTGGATAAAAGGATGGAAATTGAATATCCTCATTTGTTTTCACAAGGTATATAAATTTCGAGGACGAAATTCTTTTAAGGGGGAGAGGATGTAATTCCCCAAATTTTTGAAATATATATATAACTTAGTTTAGGTTAATTTGTGATATTATTTTTGAAAATGGGTGTTAGTGTAATTAAAGAATGAGGAATAGTAGGGTTACCGTAGAATTTCTTTTATTTTGTATATATACATATGTAGGTAGTCAAAATAGGGCAAAAAAAAAAAAAAAAAGAAAGGAGGATTCTGCCGCCAGAGAGAGAGAGAGAGAAAAGGAAGAAAGAAGAACGAAAAAAAGGGGATAAAAGTGGGATTAAAATAAATCCCCTTGTTACCTTAGCCGTCCAATATATGGATATATATATGTCTATTCTCTTTCCATAGTAATTGATTCGCCACTTTTTGTGATCTGAATTATATTAATTATACACCCAAGTATAAGTAGTCAAATTGTAGTTTTCTCGGTTTTAAGTACAAGTATCGATCCCACGAAGAGTTTTAGTAATTTAGATTTTAAAATAAAAAAATAAAAAATAAAAATAAAAACATTAAAGTTGTTGTTTGGAGTAGTATGATGTTTGATAGCTTGTGATGTGAGCTTAGATTGATAACTAGTTTAATTTAAATAAAAATGCGGAAATAAAGTGCGGAGATAATAAAATGGGTAAGTAAAGCATATGAATGATAACAATATTAAAGATACCCTTCAGTTTAGGGATCCATATGCTTTATATTGGTTTATTACTGGAAATGCTACCTTACAACAATTAACTTCCATTTTACTGGAGAGTCAATCGGCAGGTCTGATGTATATAGTCCATAACACAGCCGCTTCTTAGGCTAACTGGTGGTAATAAATTATAACGCAGCAACTTCTTAGGAAATCTGGTTATGTTTACGTCAATTGATTAACCCAAGCAAACCAAAAGGACAAGCCATTCATGAGGAATACTTAAGTTATTCAATTGATCTCTTGATAGCAAGTACATACATATTAATCCATAACACAGCCACTTCTTAGGTTAACTGGTGGTAGTATAGCATAACACAACAACTTGTTAGGAAAGCTGGTAATAGACGTACCAATTAACTAATTCTAGTGAACCAGAAGGACAAGCCATTCATGAGGCATACTTGAATTACCCAATAGGTCATCTGTGATATATATATATATACGCATGCCAGTTAAACATCCTCAGTATTCCATTAGAGGACAAGCCATACCAGTAGGGATACCGTGGTGGTTAGACTGTCAGTATAGTTAGATATATATATATATATATGTATATATATATGCCAGTTAAACATCCTCAGCATTCCGGTAGGGACACCGTGGTTGTTAGACTGTCTGTATAGTTAGATATATAGTAAGTAAAGAAACCCTAATAACCCAGAAGGGCAAGCCATTCATGAGAATCATTTAGGTTTGTACCACACATCAGTAGAAAATCCTCAGCATTCCGGTGGAGGACAAGCCATACTGGTAGGAACGCCGTGAATCTTTAACTGGCTGGTCTTATGATATACTGATGACATAATTCCAGGCACAGCACCAGAATTATATACATCACTATATCACGCATTAAGCATATAATACATATATAAATAAACATATAAATAAAGCATAAGCATTTCCATAATCGAACCAATATTATACATATGTTTACCCTATTTTGAAGGGTATAAACAACTACTCACGCTCCATTGCTATAGACAAACAAGGAGAGTGACTATTCGTCATTACAACTAGAATTAAACGGTAAATTGTAAAACTTCTTTCACAAGGAACGATTGAAACACAACCACCTTTATTATCATTTAAGACACAAAAGTGGCGGTAGTTCAACTATCCGAATAGAAAGATACAATAGAAATGTAGAAATACAGAGTAACAATAAAAGTGTATCACAGACCGGCTATGTATTGAACTCTCTCTTTCTTTTTCTTTCTCTCTTTCTTTCTAGCTTTGGAAAGCTTTCTTGGCTTCAAGGGTGGCCGGTCAAAGGAGGAAGAATTTCTCTTGGGAAGGCTTGAATGGCTTGGAAAGGAATTGCTTAAAAAATGAACAAGGCACCCCTATTTATAGAGGGGGAGGAGTATTCGGCCAAGGGGGAGGTCCCAACCATCTTCACAACCTTCCAAAAGGTTGGTGCCTTGCAGTAGGGGGTCCCAACCACTTTCACAACCTTCCGAAAGGTCATGCCTTGCAGTGGTGCAATGTGTTGGCTTCTTGGGCTGCCACTTGTCAGCTTCTTATTGGTCCATGTTTCTTTATTGCAACTGGGTCCTTCATTACTTCAAGCTTTGCACATTTGTCCTGTATTCTTCAGTATTTCTGCATTTGACCCTGAACTTCCAACATAAAGTATTTAGAACTTTAATTTAAGCATAAACTATAATTCACAATATTTACTTGTTTTATCTTACAAGATTAATTACTTAATCATCTTAATTTATACACTAATTAAGGTTAATCACACCCCCCAACTTAAACTTTACTAGTCCCTAGTAAACACAAATTGTAAAATAACATAACAAAGGTAAAATCATTTTCGTAGATTTTTTTACGATTGCATTTAGCATATGCAACAAGCTGTTAAACCCCTAGGTGATCCCTAGTGGACGAGTTTTGTCTCGTGAAGGTTTTCAGTGAAGCTGCCTACAAAGTTCAGTTGTTAGGAGTTTATAACTCATACTTTTCACAATCAAAATTAAATCAGTATTCATGTGTATTGCTAAAATACTTCTTTTTTCTGATCACTCTAAGAGTAACACACGTTAGTTGTAACATTATCTATATATTTTTATAAAAACTTGTGTGTGTGATGATTTCTTTTGTTTCAAAAATCACTCCAGAAATATTACCATCTTTCATGGTAGTCTCGATGTCAATCCTTTCCTGAAATACACTCAGCAAATAATACATATTCGTTATAGTGACTATTCTCTCAATAGCTACATGTAATTGGAATATTGTTAACGAAGCAAATAATATCACATGTAACATTTCTGAAGAACAGCTATTTGAATAGAATCGAAATTTGACATAATCTCATGATCGGATATTAACATTATATTAGACATATTATTAACATTCTCCCTCTATGGATATATAGGATTAATATAGAGATATGATTTCTGGAATCAAAAAGGAATTTCTTTGGGTTATAACGTGGTCATTGGGTTAAGGTTTAAGAAACGACGTCAATGGGATTTCAAGAGCTACTTTATATTGTGGCATACCTCTTCCCAACTTGTCAGATTTTACATGCTCATTCTTTCCATTTTTCATTTTCTTGGCTATTTTCTTTATGTTTTTCTTTTCTTTGAATAGCCAATACCCTTTTCTTTTCTCGTTCTCCACTTTGTCTTCTTTCTATATCGTACTGATTTAAAAGAGGATGCAAGAAAATTATGTAGCCAAGGTAGGTTTAATATATTTTCATGTGGCTCGGATGTGTTTTTCGGATATCATGAAAAGAATTTATACTCTTTTAGGCTCAATCATGGTTGACAAAGGATATAATTTTGTAAAAGAAATGGTCAAGGCTCAAAGATTATGAAAAATGGCCTAAGATCATTTTCCAAAAATTATTTATCTATATTAATACCACATAAGAGAATTTCAAGGACAATGCTAATAATATAATCTAACAAATGCTAATCAAGACAAAATTAATGTGATTATTGAAAGAAAGTTTACCGTAGAATCGAAGATGTTTATTTGAGTAGATGTAGAATATTTCTCCAAGGAGGATTGGCTCAAATTATTCAATTGGTCATACATCTCCACTAAATATGTAAAGAGTGTAAAGAAACAAAGAAATCTATTCGTGCTGTAACAGAATAAGTTTAAACGAAAATATTAAGATAATATACAACTAAAATATGAAAATCCCATGTGATCAGATTAAGGTTATTTTCACAAAACATAAGAATATTAATCTAATTAAACTGTAAATTATATAAAATAATCCTCCTAACGGAATTAATATGAGTTCCATATTAATTATCAAAAACTAGTTAAACATAAACAAGTTTAAAACAAATAGCATAATTAAAACATGAAGTAACTTATAATTTAAGTGCATGAAATAAAAGTGCATAATGTAAAAGATGAGTGAAAGAAAACAAATTGTTTTGTAGAATCTCCAATTTGTTTAGGAAGCAGAAGATCCTGCTTCGAAACATTCTCTAAAGAATTGTACTTGATTCCGCTCATATTCCTCCAGGCGTCTGTTGATCTGAGTAATATTGGTCTCTATCTCCAGTAAGATCTGTCTATCAGTTATGTCGTCCATTGGTATGTATGGTTGATCTTCTTGTGGTGTCAGTGGTATGAATTCCTCAGGTACTAGGAACGGTTCTTCTTGTGGTTTAGGTGATGCTTCAGGTTGGTTTTCCATTCGTGCTCCATGACTTTTTTTTAATGAAGTTTTATCCAATGCTCCAAGAGGTTCCACTGTTTTCCATGTCGGATTAGTAATCACACCTTTGTCCCTGCATAGCTCAGAAACTAACATAGCATATGGGAGTGAGAGTTTCTTTCTACTGACTGTAAGTAATATTTGGTCAATGATTAAGTTCGGCAGGTCGATGGTGTGTCCCATCCCAAGTGCATATAGAAAATAAGCCTGCTCAGTATAAAGTAGATTCTTTTGAGCACTAGGTAGCAGACTGTATGTGACGCCCCAAAAATCCAGGGGTCCGTTGATTACCCATCAACCCGCGGAATGCCCGTGGATACCGAGTAACTCGATATCACAACGTTATGCCCCATTTACCGGGGTCCATAATTTAACAAAATTGGCAGAGTCTCCTTTGTACGGGGAGCTCTACCCAAAACACAACCTGTGCATCATAAAATAACAAGACCCATCTGAGGTCCAATATTCAACAATGACCACACCGGGTCCATTTATGAGTAAATATAGACCACACCGGGTCCATCTATTCACACTCATATAAACATGCAAGGCTATATTAAAATTAGTCCATAAAAGTCCAATTACAATTCTTTAGATACATTACATGCCAAATTTTACAAACAAAAAGGATTAAAAGACACAAGTCGGCTTTTCTTCAACCAAGTGGCCCCGATTGTGAGCCGTCTGCCGGCGCATAACCCGCACTTGAAATGTTTCCCGTATAGGGTGAGCCAACGCCCAGTAGAGTATATCCTACAAACGCTACTCCCCACCTTAAATGCATATGCAATGTGTATATGCAACAATCAACACATTAATCCATTCAAGCATTCCTATCAAGAATATGCATCCAATGATAGGAATTCTATATCATGTCATGAAATGAGATGATACTCACTTATGCAACTTCAACCCGAGTCCTCACTGATTCTCACAACACCATGCAATGCACTTGTGAAATGAACCGTCATTTGACGAAAAATCCATCCAATGATCGTTTGAAATAAAAGTTGTTTCATTATAAAACCAAATCATTGATGGGTGTTACTCATTGGATGAGTACTTTTATAAACCAAAATCTTGTATCTTGTTGGGCAACGGATTTTGGTATCTCAACCACCGGTTCCGTAAACACCAGCACTTTTCTGGAATTTCACCGCCGGGAAGTGCCTGAACCATGTGACCGGGTTTTTGCACCCGAGGGAGAGTCTAGCCTTACTTGTTATACCCGACACAAGTTTTCTTCCATGCAACCATGCGAGTCAAAGGGGATCTTCGATCAACATTTTTCCAAGCCCACAGACCAACCACCAAACAAGGTGTTTGATCAACCATGCATCTCTCACACACACACACCCGTACACATGCCTAAGCCCATGGATGGGATGCCTCCGTGCAAATGCAATGTAATGTGCCATTGCATATCAATGTCATGTCTCATATGTAATGAATGCCATATGTACAACTTAAACAACATATCAACATGTATCATAGATAATTATATCATAGGCATATAATCTCCAAACTTTCATCTCAATGTCAAAATATCAACTAGCATGTATCAACATTTATATTCAACACAATTGACAAGCATGTTATTACATAATCGATGCTAATAACACACTTAAATCACAAGGCGCATGATAACACATAACAACCCACAAAAATCAGCCCAAAACAGTCCGTAAAGTGACCTAAAAATAATCCTTAAAGTGGCTTAAAAACAGTCCGCAAAGTGCCCTAAAAATAGTCCACAAAGTGGCCTAAAAATAGTCCACAAAGTGGCCTAAAAACAGTCCGTAAGGTGGCCTATATGCAGTCCACAAAATGGCTTAAAAACCGTCCACCTTTGGGCACCAAAAACAGTCCACTTTTTTGCCCAAAATCAATCCATTCTTCCATCCAAAAAGGGTCACAATTTCAGCCTAAAAACAGGCCTAAAACAGCCATTTAAACAAGCATAAAACAGTCCCTTAAACGAGCATAAAACAGCCCCATGATTTCAACCCAAAAGAGGCCATATAACAACCCCTAAAACAGTCTATAAACAGCCATATATCAGCCCAAAATACAGCCATGTTTCAGTCAACAAAACAACCCCTTAAGGTAGGAGTAAAACCCAAGTAGGAAGAACCCCACCTCTTGTAGTGTAGAATGAAGGCTAGAGCTTCAAGAACACCTCCAAAACTTCCAAAACTCTTGATTTTCCCAAAGTCTCCTCTTGGATCTTTGGTGAAATCACTCGTTCTTGGTACGTAGACGTAGCCCTCGTCGCGGTGATCGACTTTAACTCTTGGGTCAAGTTGATCCGAGCGACGGAATGTCTTGGATTGAAGCTTGGAGTTCAAAGCTTTTTCTCTTCTCTCTCTTTCCTCTCTATTGCCGGCCAAAGAAGACTTGAATAAGGGTGAGAATATCTGATTTTTCAGATATTTGCCCCTATTTATACCCCCTTAATGTGCGGTCCAAATTGTACCGCATATTTCCGACTTTCGGATCCGTTTTTCGTCCCGAAACAATTTATTATATCTCGGATTAAGTTCAAATCAATTTTATTTGAACTTTAACTTAAATTTAAGAATATTTTATAAAATCTATATTTGGGGACCTTTGTGAGGTCATTCGCCATGCAGTCGCCTCGAACGACGTGCAAAAAATCTGACTCTCTCGGAATTCGACGAAATTTGACAGGGTGACTAGATTTCGCGATACGAATTCAACGGCGAACTCCGTTTCTTCATCTGAGCTCTAGAACATGAATAATTTAAATACGCATTAGGGTGGCAAATTACCATTTTACCCTTTTTAAGAAAAAGTTCAAATTTGCCCGGATTTTACATTCTTCCCCCCTTAAAAGAATTTCGTCCCCGAAATTCACACACATACACATGCAATCACATGCGTATGCAACATTCATATAATACATAATGACAACAAGAATGTACCTCCATCCTCAAATAGGAAAGGATAATTGGTACGTATAGTGTCCTCACGCTCCCATGTTGCCTCCTTCACTCCTCGGTGTTGCCACAGCACCTTCACTAGCCTCACGGTCTTGCCTCACAAAACCTGATCCCGGCTATCCATGATACGTATCGGTCCCTCCTTGAAGGTTCCATCCGCATCAACGACAAGCTTGTCCCAATCCACCACATGAGTCGGATCTGGAGTATACTTCCGGAGCATAGAGACGTGGAATACCGCATGAACACCCGATAGATTTGGCGGTAACGCCAACCGGTAGGCAACTGTACCTACCCTCTCGAGTATCTCGAAGGGCCCGATATACCTCGGCGACAGCTTTCCCCGCTTGCCGAACCTGACCATTCTTCTCTTAGGCATTACCTTCAAGAAGACATGATCTCCTACCTCAAACTCTAGAGGTCGTCGCCGCTTGTCAGCGTAGCTCTTTTGCCGGCTCTGGGCCGTGAGAAGACGCTTTCGTATCAAGTCTACCTTCTCCGAGGTGTCCCTAACCAATTCCGGCCCCGTAGCAGTTCTTTTTCCCACCTCCGTCCAACAAATCGGAGATCGACAAGGCCTCCCATATAGTGCCTCATAGGGTGCCATCTGTATGCTCGCCTGATAACTGTTGTTGTAGGCGAACTCCACCAAGGGTAAGTGTTCTTCCCAGCTACCCTTGAGATCTAGGACGCATGCCTGTAACATGTCCTCTAAGGTCTGGATGGTCCTCTCTGACTGACCGTCCGTCTGGGGATGAAAAGCAGTACTCATCATCAATTGTGTCCCCATGGCTCACAGGAAACTCTCCCAAAAATGAGCTGTAAACCTGAGATCCCGATCCGATACTATAGATACGGTTACCCCATGCAACCGAACAATCTCCCGTATATATAACTTGCAGAATTCCTCCAGTGTGAAGGTCATCCGCACCGCCAAAAAGTGTGCCGACTTAGTAAGCCGGTCCACTACCACCCATACCGCATCATGTCCCCGCGATGTCCGTGGCAAGTGGGTCACAAAATCCATCGTGACATGCTCCCACTTCCACTCAGCTACCTCCAAGGGCTGGAGCAAACCTGCTGGTCTCTTGTGTTCAGCCTTAACCTGCTGACACGTGAGACATCGACTGACAAAGTCGCCAACTTGCCTCTTCATTCCACTCCAGTAATACTGGCGACGAAGATCATGATACATCTTCGTGCCCCTAGATGAACCGCAAAACGGGAGCAGTGAAATTCCTAAGGATCTCCTCTCTCAGATCCGCCAACTGAGGAACCACAACCCTTCCTCGATACCGAAGACTACCATCCGAGTGAATGGCCCAGCCCTCGTCACTTGTACCTGCCTGTACATGATCCCGGATGGACAATAGTTCTGTGTCCTGACTCTGGGACTCAATCACCCTACTCAGCAGAGAAGGCGTAGACACCAAACTCTCCAAAGTACCCTGAGCCTGACCCATATAACACAGCCCGAACTGTCCCACAGTCTCGAACATCTGCCACTCTCGGAAAGCCACAATAGCCACAACTCCCCGTGACTTTTGGCTGAGTGCATCAGCCACCACATTTGCTTTACCGGGATGGTAATGCAAAGTGAAGTCATAATCTTCGAGATACTCCATCCACCTGCGTTGTCTCATGTTGAGGTCCCGTTGTGTAAAGATGTACTTCGACATATTTCAGCATTTGACCCTGAACTTCCAACATAAAGTATTTAGAACTTTAATTTAAGCATAAACTATAATTCACAATATTTACTTGTTTTATCTTACAAGATTAATTACTTAATCATCTTAATTTATACACTAATTAAGGTTAATCAGTAATACCTACACACACGTTGGAATAGAGAAAGGAGGGAGATGCTAGGGTTTCAAGTAAAGAAAAAGGAAGAGAAAGAAGGGATTTAGACAAGAAAGAATAAAACTAGAAGATTTGATCGTCAAGGTTAGTCTTCATATTGAAATTTAAATTACGTATTTAATCATTATATATATATATATATATATATATATATATATATATATATATATATATATATACAAGTTTGTAATCTATTATATCTTGCAAGCAATCCATATGAGTAGGTTTATAGGATTGTAATATATGAATTCAAATATAATAGGGTGGTAATGGTGTTAAAAAGATGTTGGGAAAGAAAAAGGGAGAAAAAGAAAAGTTACAAACAACCTTCTGGACGTAAGGTTGAAGAAGATGGAAGTGTTGAAATTATGGAAACCTCCCCCTTAGTTTTAAGTAATTTTATTTTGATCCCTATACTTTTATAAACTCAATTTTTGACTACCATGGAACTTGGTAATTTATAGAACTGACCCAATATATTTGAAACAAATATGATCATTTCAAAACAACCCCCAAGTCTTGAAAAACTTCTGAAATTTTGAAACAACATCTAAAAGTTTCGATTAAGTGTTTAAATAATCAATGGTTACTCTAATAAGTCAAATTGAGGTTGTATTATTGGAAAATGGGTCTCTATAACCTTAAACACTATTCTGAAAAATTTATGGCAGCCCCGAAAATAGAAAATTCGTTTTTAAGGAAATTACACTTTGGCCCCAAAAGTTTCAAAAATTATGATTTGACCCCAAACCTTTAGAAAAAAATTTCTAAACAACCCAAAATGCTTCTACACCCTATTATCTCGTATTATAAAGGATATTTATATGTAAAAGATATCTTAAGTATATATCACTGGGTAGGAAATATAAAAATTAAATATAGAATCGCGAAACGACGAAGTTAGGAATAGAGCTTGATTGTTATATGTTATTTTGGATTAGGTGGTGATTGTATTGAGATTGAGAAAGAGTGCTTTGAATTGGATTTTGGAAATCAAGGTGAGTAGTTACTACTTCTTTTGGGAAGATTTTCTATATTAAATGTGTGGGTGTGTGCATGTGGATTTTTCATATATATGATATATGTGTTGATATTTGGGGTTGCAATTAAATGTTTTACAATTGTGAACTGTTATACATGTGAATTTTGGAAAACTTGTGGGATGATTTTACAAGAGAAATTTTGTGTGCATTGGGACTAAAATTATAGTTTTGGTGTGTGTGAAAATCATGTTTATGAGACGGGGACTGGGTTACCAGGTCTAAATGTTAACGAGATTATATACCGGTGTGGTCTGTATAGGGAAGTGCACATAGGGGCCAGTCATCAGGCTAATGATGAAAAGAGACGGGGCCAGTTACTAGGCTAGTGGTAACAAGAGACGGGGCCAATCATCAGGCTAGTGATGACAAGAGATGGGGTCAGTTACCAGGCTAGTGGTAACAAACATGATTTGACAAATGTATTTGGAACTTAATGTGTGTGTGAGTGTTTTTGGATTATAAATGTCTTTTCATTTATAAAGTTATTTGTTATGATGAGAGCATTTTGTTTTAAATGATTATATGGGAGGGGTTGGGGTACAGTTGTTGTACTTATGTGTGTATCAAAGTTTATTTTCATATATAAATGTGGGATTTATTTTTACACGTCATTAGAGGTGGTAGCTATTCACGGGCCATTGTGCTCACCCAAACATATAACATTTTTCAGGAGAGGATCAGGGTGAGGAGTAAGTCTGCTGATATATAAGGGATTAGAGGACTTGAAGATTTATTTTATTGTAGGTCTTCAGGAATAAATGTCTTTTATAGTTTTGAGACAAATATTAAATTGTTTTGAGAATAATGTTGCTTATGCTTAGAGTAGTGAACATTATGGTTTAATTATTGTTTTACATGAGTTTAATAATGATGTTGGTGATGTTTAGTTTACTCCTCTGGTATTCATTAGGTCGATGAATTTGATCACTTTATTATTTGTCTTCCGCTGTATCTTGTATTTACTATGCACAAGATTAGTTGGTTAAGGCCTTGGTGGCCGGTCCGCCGCCCACCCTATGTGTTCCGGGGTGGGGGTGTGACAAGAGTGGTATCAGAGCATAGGTTTATGAATTACTAGTGGATTAGGTCGGATCTGAATGGTTGTGTAGGCTTTAATTAATTTTAGTTTGAGGGATACAAAATGTTGTTAATAGAATGATTTGTGTAGTGACTAAGACTAGCTAATTTGTTTGGTATTTTGTACAAACAAGAGATAGTTGCAAAAAAAAAAGGATGGTAAGTGTGTTGTAAGAAATGTGATTGACACTAATGAAATTTTAGGGTCTATACATTCTTACGTGTCTCCTAGAGTAGTAGTGTGATTGGGTGTGGAACCCAAAATATTTGAGTTTGATTTGACTGTGGTAACTCCTATGGGTGGTTTTGTGTTAGGAGATGTTGTGTACCCAAGGTGTAGGGTCCACATTGGAAAACATCAGTAACTAGTTGATTGAGTTTTTTAGACCTTAGGGGTTTTGATATGATATTAATTATGGACTGGTTAGTCACACAACATGCGACAGTGGTTGATATGAAAAGAGAGTCATGCAAATTTAGTTTTGAAGGAACATGATTTATTTAATCCCTGATATTAACTTTGTGATTGCAAGCTCGAAAATGGGGTGAGGAAAATTTTTTAGGGAAATATTGCTAATATCATTGTTGCACGGAACGAGGGAGTGTCTCTTGAGAAGATATCAATAGAAAGAATTTTTTTTAAATATATTTTGAGAGAAGTTGTCTATGCTATCATTGGGGAGAGATAAAATTTACATTTTTAGAACAAAGATTTATTCAACTTAGCAATTTGTTGTGGAGTGTTGATGTTGTGTTTGTAAACAAAATGATTGGACTATGAAATGGTACGTCGATTACTACCAGTTGAATAAGACATCAACAAGTAGTAAATATCTTTTATGTGGTATTGAAGATTTATTTGATTAGTTATGAGGGGTTAGAGTATTTAATAAGATTGATGTTGGATTGATTTACTCAAGTCAAAAGAAAGAAGTGGTGGTGTTTTAAAAAAAAAAAATTATTTGTCGAATTGGGATAGTTATGTTGTATTTTTGGAGAAGTCATTAGGGTTGACAAATGCTACATCTGTTTTTTTTATGGATTGACTAAATTGAGTATCTCAACTTTATCTAGATTCATATGTTACTGTGTTCATTGGTGTTACACTTGTGTATTCTCATAGTAAATAAGTAATTACCCTACCAATGATTTTGGGTTAGATGTAATTGTTTTTATTTTGAGGTTATGTAGAGATTGTTTATACAACAAGACATGTGAGATTTATTTCGATTATTAAAGGTTGAAAGATGTATTTATTGAGAATGAGTTTAATTTGAAGAAAAGGAGATGGATGAAAATATTAGGGACTATGATTATTCTATCAATATTATGTAGACAAAACTACTATAATGGTTGTTGATACACTGAACAAGAAATCATTAAGAAGTTGTGCGGTATTCAGTGTACCCGAATGAGTGATTTGTTGAATTGAGATTGATAGGTGTACATGTAATATTGACTGGTGCATATGTATTATTAGTTCAATTGCAAGTTAGAATCTTTTTGGTAGATCATATAGGTTAGCTACTAAAAAAGAATATGTTGCAGAGAGACATTATAGATGCAACCTATAATTCTATGTGCGTCCAGGGAGTACGAAATTATATTGATATTGAGAAACTAATATTGGTTGAGTTGCATGAAAAGAAAAATTGTGGAATTGGTAGCCAATGTATAGTGCATTGATAGATAAAGACTGAGTATCAGTATCCTTTAGGTTTACTATAACTAATTTCAATTTTTGAATAGAAATTGGAGTAAATTACCATGAATTTTTTGTAACGACTTTCGAGATACAGATTGGACTTAAATCTATTTGGATTATTGTGGATCGATTGACGAAGTCTGATTAATTTCGGTAATTAAATTTACATAATCACTTGAAAGTATGCTCAAAGTTAATTGATGAGAGTGTATGATTGTGTAGAATACCTTTATCTAGTGTAATAGATAGAAGTCCAAAATTTACTTTTAGAGTTTTCCTAATTTGCAATATGTTGTGAATGACACTTGGAAGGTTAGTATAATTTATGGTTCTCAATTTGACGGACAGTCTGAGCATACTATTCATACCTTAGCGTTATGTTTCACGCGTAGTGTTATAGAAATACAAAGAAAAGTTTAGTCTAAGATATAACTGGACATATGAGATTATAGAGAGGATTTTTACAACATATTTTGTTTCAATATGTCTAGAAAATATATATACCTAATTTTCCTCATATATTGGTGAGAGCAGTCTATTGAGTTTAAGGAAACTCGTAATTATGTTGAGGGGTCAATAAATTTTGGGTAACAAGATGAATCTACTAGTCAAAGTATTGTAGAAGAATCATTCAGGCGAGGAAGTTGCTTGTGAAGTGGATAAAAGGATGGAAATTGAATATCCTCATTTGTTTTCACAAGGTATATAAATTTCGAGGACAAAATTCTTTTAAGGGAGAGAGGATGTAATACCCCAAAATTTTGAAATATATATATAACTTAGTTTAGGTTAATTTGTGATATTATTTTTGAAAATGGATGTTAGTGTAATTAAAGAATGAGGAATAGTAGAGTTACCGTAGAATTTCTTTTATTTTGTATATATACATATGTAGGTAGTCAAAATAGGGCAAAACAAAAAAAAAAAAAAAAGGAGGATTCTGCCGCCAGAGAGAGAGAGAGAGAGAGAGAGAGAGAGAGAAAAGGAAAAAAGAAGAACGAAAAAAAGGGGGTAAAAGTGGGATTAAAATAAATCCCCTTGTTGCCCTAGCCGTCCAATATATATATATATATATCTCTCTCTATTCTCTTTCCTTAGTAATACCTACACACACGTTGGAATAGAGAAAGGAGGGAGAGGTTAGGGTTTCAAGTAAAGAAAAAGGAAGAGAAAGAAGAGATCTAGACAAGAAAGAAGAAAACTAGAAGATTTGATCGTCAAGGTTAGTCTTCATATTGAAATTTAAATTAGTATTTAATCATTATATATATACAAGTTTGTAACCTATTGTATCTTTCAAGGAATTTATATGGGTAGGTTTATAGGATTGTAATATATGAATTCAAATATAATAGGGTGGTAATGGTGTTAAGAAGATGTTGGAAAAGAAAAAGGGAGAAAAAGAAAAGTTACAGACAACCTTCTGGACGTAAGGTTGAAGAAGATGGAAGTGTTGAAATTATTGAAACCTCCCCCTTAGTTTTAAGTAATTTTATTTTGATCCCTATACTTTTATAAACTCAATTTTTGACTACCATGAAACTTGGTAATTTATAGAACTGATCCAATATATTTGAAACAAATATGATCATTTCAAAACAGCCCCCAACTCTTGAAAAACTTCTGAAATTTTGAAACGACCCCTAAAAGTTTCGATTAAGTGTTTAAATAATCAATTGTTACTCTAATAAGTCAAATTGAGGTTGTATTATTGGAAAATGGGTCTCTATAACCTTAAACAGCTATTCTGGAAAAATTTTGGCAGCCCCGAAAATAGAGAATTCGTTTTTAAGGAAATTACACTTTGGCCCCAAAAGTTTCATAAATTATGATTTGACCCCAAAACTTTAGAAATTTTTTCTAAACAACCCAGAATGCTTCTACACCCTATTATCTCATATTATAAAGGATATTTATATGTAAAATATATATTAAGTATATATCAATGGGTAGGAAGTATAAAAATTAAATATAGAATCGCGAAACGACGAAGTTCGGAATAGAGCTTGATTGTTATATGTTATTTTAGATTAGGTGGTGATTGCATTGAGATTGAGAAAGAGTGCTTTGAATTGGATTTTGGAAATCAAGGTGAGTAGTTACTACTTCTTTTGGGAAGATTTTCTATATTAAATGTGTGGGTGTGTGCGTGTGAATTTTTCATATATATGATATATGTGTTGATATTTGGGGTTGCAATTAAATGTTTTACAATTGTGAACTGTTATACATGTGAATTTTGGAAAACTTGTGGGATGATTTTATATCATTATTTTGGTGATGAAAGAGAAATTTTGTGCGTTGGGACTAAAATTATAGTTTTGGTGTGTGTGAAAATCATGTTTATGAGACGGGGACTGGGTTACCAGGTCTAAATGGTAACGAGATTGTATACCGGCGTAGTCGGTATAGGGATGTGCACTAGGGGCCAGTTATCAGGCTAATGATGACAAGAGACGGGGCCAGTTACTAGGATAGTGGTAACAAGAGACGGGACCAGTCATCAGGCTAGTGATAACAAGAGATGGGGCCAGTTACCAGGCTAGTGGTAATAAACATGATTTGACAAATGTATTTGGAACTGAATGTGTGTGTGAGTGTTTTTGGATTATAAATGTCTTTTCATTTATAAAGTTATTTGTGATGATGAGAGCATTTTGTTTTAAATGATTATGTGGGAGGGGTTGGGGTACAGTTGTTGTACTTATGTGTGTATCAAAGTTAATTTTCATATATAAATGTGGGATTTATTTTCACACCTCATTAAAGGTGGCTGCTATTCACGGGTCATTGTGCTCACCCAAACATATAACATTTTTCAAGAGGGGATCAGGGTGAGGAGTAAGTCTGCTGATATACAAGGGATTAGAGGACTTGAAGATTTATTTTATTGTAGGTCTTCAGGAATAAATGTCTTTTACAGTTTTGAGACTAATATTAAATTGTTTTGAGAATAATGTTGCTTATGCTTAGGGTAGTGAACCTTATGGTTTAATTATTGTTTTACATGAGTTTAATAATGATATTGGTGATGTTTAGTTTATTCCTCTGGTATTCATTAGGTTGATGAATTGGATCACTTTATTATTTGTCTTCTGCTGTATCTTGCATTTACTATGCACAGGATTAGTTGGATAAGGCCTTGGTGGCCGGTTCGCCGCCCACCCTAAGTGATCCGGGGTGGGGGTGTGAGAGCGAAACAAAGGAACACTAAGAGCACTACGATTCTAAGTGTATAACACACACTCTGAATCCACAAAGAAAAGAACAAGAGAATATCTCTATAAGGGTATATTATTCGTTGAATAATTAGTATTACATAAAATAATATATATAGGAATGACCAAAACCCTAATCGTTTCCATACTAAAGGCAAAATCCTTAATTATATGAAAATTACTAAAAAAGAAAAATTACAATTTAACTAATTAACATAAAAACACGTGTCGTTTAGAGTCCAACTCAACCAGACGGGTGAGTCTTGATCATTGGCCTAGTCTAGATCAAACACCATTGGTCTCAATCAATTCCGAGCCCAAACCATTTTGCCTCTACTATCACTTTTTTGCATTTCTATGAGCCTTGGACGCACGGCGGTGTTCCTGCTCCAAGTAATCAACAACCACCTGTTCTATATTAAATTCACAAGAGAAAAGGTGAATGTTATGTTTGTGATAAAGTAGACATTATGCTTCAATGTGTAAATATCGAAAGGGTGATAACAACAACTATAACGATAAGCCTAAACCAAAAGCTAATGTAGTAGAAGCATATGATGTCATTGCGGTGGTAGTGTGTGAGGTGAACTTGGTCACGGGAGCAAAAGGCTGGGTAGTGGATTTCGGGGCCACTAGGCACATTTGTGCCAAAAGAGATGCATTTGCATCATATGCTAATGTCAAAGAAGGTGCCGAATGTGTGTATATGGGTGATTAATAGATCGGTACTGGTTGTGGGAAAAAGGAAAAGTTCTCCTTAAATTAATTTTTCCGAAAACCCTTTCTCTTTTCAATGTCCTACATGTTCCTATGATAAAACACTACCTTGTGTCGGTTCAATTACTTGGAAAGGCCGAAGTCAAGTTTCTCTTTGAAAGTGGTAGTGTAATTTTGTCTAAAAATGACATCTGTATTGGTAAAGGGTATCTTAACCAAGGTCTCTATGTGCTTCATGTAATTGAAATCATTAATGAAAATGCTTCATCTTCTTGTGCTTACTTGATTGACTTTCTTGACGTGTGGCATGGTAGACTTGGACATGTGAACTTTGGGTACATAAAGAAAATGAAAGAAATGGGATTGATTCATAATGTGTGTGAAGCTAATATAGATAAATGTTAGATATGTGCCGAAACTAATACTACTAAGAAACCATGCAAATCCATTCTAGAGAAAGTGAACTTTTACAATTAGTTTATAGTGACTTAGGTGATTTGAAAAACACTATGACAAGAGGTGGTAAAAGATTTTAAGTGATATTTGTTGATGATTATTCTAGGTTCACCAAACTTTATTTGTTGAGAACTAAAGATGCAGCACTTGAGATATTCATAAAGTATAAGACCAAAAATCAAAATCAAAGCAATAAAAGGATTTAAAGATTAAGAACCGATAAAGGCGATGAATATGAATCTAATTCTTTTAATGATTATTGTGCACAACATGACATAATTCATGAAGTTATTCCTCCTTATTCTCCCGAATCTAATGGTGTTGCAGAAAATAAAAATCGAACACTAAAGGAGATGATGAATGATATGTTAGTTAGTTTGGGGCTACCCACCAACATGTGGGGGGAGGCTATTCTTTCGGCCTATCACATTCAAAATAAAGTACCTCATGAGAAAACCAGTACAACACCTCATTTGCCACCTAGTTTGAGATACCTCAAAGCGTGGGAGTGTTTGACAAAGGTTATATTTTTTTCGGGAAGTATTGGCAAATGTTATGTTACTCGAGCCTAAAAAGAGAAAAATAAGTTCTAGCTAGAACTTTTGATTGTGTATTTATTGGATGTGCTTCTAATATCACCTCTTATAGGTTCCTTGTGGTCAAAAGTGATATTATAAAAGCTAATACTATTATTGAATCCAAGAATGCTTCTTTATTTGCAAATGTATTTCCTATGAAATTTCATGAATCTAAAGATACTCAAAAATATGTTAGTGGTTCTTTTGGTATTGAGAATGAGGTACAATAATTAAGAAGTAAAAGAATGAGAAAGGAAAATGGTTTTGCTGATGACTTTTATGTCTATGTTGTTAATGATGAACCAATAACCTATAGTGATCCTATAACTTCTATAGATGCACCTTTTTGGAAAGAAACGATCAATAATGAGTTAGAATCTATTATTGCTAGGAACTTGTTGATTTACCTCCGAAAACTAAACATATTTGTAGTAAGTGGGTGTTTAAGAAGAAATTAAAATCAGATGGGTTTATTGATAAATACAACATACAGTTAGTGGTTAAAGGTTATAAATAAAAGAAAAATGTTGATTATTTTGACACTTACTCCCTGGTGACTAGAATTGCATTTATTATATTGTTATTTGTCATTGTTTCCATTCATAAGCTTGTTGTAGACCAAATGGATGTGAAAACTACATTCTTAAATGATGATTTAGAAGATGAAATTTATATAGAGTAACATGAGGGGTGTGTAATTCCCGAACAAGAACATACAGTATGTAAATTGGTGAAGTCCTTATATGGACTAAAATTTTTGGTGCTTACTAAAGGACGATCAGAGAGGGTTGTTAAACATTCTTTACAACAAATGCATGTTGGTGGAGTGACACTATAGAAATCATAGGAGGTGATCGTGTCAAGGACCTATCGCACCGAGTTATCGACTCCGAGGGGTGTGAATCAACCTTTAAGGACAAAGTTTCGACTTGATCTATAGTTTGATGAAATTGTTCCTCTACTTATATTTAGTAAATTGATTTTTTGGGTCTAAATTATTGAGTATTTGTTTAAAGAAATTAATTGTACCAGAGTTATTTTTCATTATTTCATTGTTTTATTAAATAAATTACACAACCACCAACTGGTACATATGTGAACCCGAAGCAAAGCCAAAATTATGGGCACCTTTCCAACATAAACAAATTTCCATGGAGTAGAGGACCCGGTCGGAGACTTACATTTTTGGTCGTTTGTTCCCATAGCTTATAGTCCAGGAAGGAAGAGCTTGTCATTGAAAGGCCATGTGAAAACGACATTACACTCGTTAATTCTTGATTGGGATGACGAAGATGATTGATGTCTCCCTGTGGAAGTTTTGGGACTTGGAAATTTTGGATTATTTATAGTCAAGTCTACTAATTATAGGAAATGAGGTGTGATAGATATTGCATCTTGAAAAACATCTCATACTCTAACCAGTTAGATCGAGATCCTCTACATTATGTTTTTTCTTAATGTTGGATTACTTATTCTGAAAAAAAGATTCATTATTTTTAAGTGGTTTTTCCATTCATATATGATGGGTGATTTACTAATGAATGAAATTGATAGAAAATGTAAAAAAAAAGATCTAATTAAATCCTAGCTAGCTATAGTATCTTTTCTTTGATAACATTATGTGGATCCCCTTGTCTTACATTGTATTATGAATGTCGTCTTTTGTGAATGGACCAATATTATTGGTGATTATCTTGAGAAGTGTTAGGAAAATTAGCACGAAATTTCCAAACTTGTGAGGAACAAAAATAGAAAAAACACACGCCAAAGAATAAACAATCACACACACAAAAGACAGTATTTACGTGGTTCGGCAATTTGCCTACGTCCATGAAACTGCAGGGATTTCACTATTGAGAAGAAGGAATACAGAGAGTGGCTGTACAGTATTGATCCAACCCTAATTGACCCAAGCCTCCGCTCCATGGACTAAACCTCAGAAAATTGCCCATTAAAAAATCACGCAACATTATTTCAGTTCGGGTCATCATTCGGATCAACACAAACTAGACTCCACAAAAAAACCCAACAAATCTCCCACTTGGAGGCTAGTTCAATCACCAACATCAACCGCAATCCTCTAAAATACAGTCCCTCATCCCTGCAACTCATCTTCCTGTCCTTAAGTTGAGAGACCCACAGAAGCTGAACAAGACTTCAGCTTTTCCACAGTAACCACTTTCGTGAACATGTCTGTCGGATTATCCCTTGTGTGAATCTTCTCCAAAGTGAACTGCCCATCCTCCAACAAAGAGCGAATAAAGTGATACTTTATATCGATATGCTTGGTCCTCGAATGAAAGGTTGCATTCTTCGCCAGATGTATCGCATTCTGACTATCGCTGAACAATTTAGGATTGTCTTGCTCCTTACCCAACTCTTTCATGAAGCTCCTCAACCATACCATCTCCTTGCATACCTCCGTGGCTGCAATATACTCTTCGCCTATGTAGTTGAAATAGTCAATATTTTCTGTAGCCTCGAGACCCAACTGACTGCCACACTGCCCAATGTAAAAACATACCCTATAGTGCTCTTCCTGCTGTCAATGTCCCCTGCTAAATCAGAATCTACAAACCCTTACAAACAAATATCAGAACCCCCAAAATTCAAAGTCGAATCTAAAGTACCTCTCAAATAGCACAAAATCCACTTGACGGCTTCCCAATGCTCCTTGCCCGGATTTGCCATGAACCTACTGATAACTCCCACTGCATGAGCAATATTTGGCCTTGTATTAACCATGGCATACATCAAGCTGCCTACCATCGAGGCATATGGAACCTTTGCCATGTAGTTCTGCTCTTCATCTATTACTGCACTCTTTTCTTTCGAAAGCTTGAAGTGACTTGCCAAAGATGTGCTAACTGACTTGATCCGAAATGTGTACACCCAAGTGCAGACAGTCAAGTTGTAGTAATAATCCGGTTAAGTCCGGAGTCGAATCCACAGGGAACTAATGTTGGTGTTTCGAAGTAAGCAGTGACAGAGACCAAAGTGACTGGAACCCTTGAGATTTAAAGTTGTGATGTTTAGGGATTTTCCTTGACAGAATATAAAATTCTTTCTAATAGGATTTTCTAGACAAAATATAATATAATCTCAAATGTAAAAGTCACCCTATAGCTTGAGGCTCTGGACATGTTGTCAATCATCCGGTTGTTATACTTATGCTTGGGAACTAAATTAACTCATGTTTCAACATAAACTTAATCGGAAGATAAAAATGGATTGTGAGAATTAAGAGCATGGTTCCGATGTCTTTGTAGAGATTTACAAGAATTGTCTGTGTCGAGACCCAACCCGCCTACAAACAAGCAAGTGTTTCTACAAGGCATCCAACCATTGCGTTAGTATTCCATTCTTAAGTGAAGCACAATAATAATGAAGATTGAAATGTAGTCATGAAGATCTAGCTGGGGTACTTGCCTAGAACCAATGAGTCTTCCTATGCCAAGAGTCATCTATGTCATAGAAAGGACTCATGGTTGTACAAAGTACCTTACCTTTGATGGATGCATTCAATCATTCAATAAACATGTGAAATATAAAACATTAAGCATAAACGAAATGCACAAATATAAATTCCAAATGATTTATACATGTCCATCACCTCTTATTAAAGAGTGAATGAGAAACTAATCACTCTTCATGGCTTTGGTAAAGCGAGAAAAGTGAGTGATTCTCATCCCCCCAAGTAGAGGAGTTATAAGGTAAAACACCCTACACAAGGAGCCGATCTTCAACGAATAATGAGTGAATCACGTTCCACCCTTCACGGCTTTGATAAAGCTCTAGAAAAGTGGAAGAGTTTCACTCCTCTAAGGGAAGAAGGAAGCTCAAACAATGGAAGCAAATGAAACTAATTATGAAAGTAGAAGAAGGCTAGTCACTTTTGGAGGGTTTCCACCTCAACCAAAAGATGATCTATCTCCGTCTATGCAAGTAAATGTAAATGTAAATCTAAGACTAACTAATGTAGCTCCAAGTGTAAGTCTTTGTGAAGCTCCCACAATGGGAGTATTTATAGGCAATGAGGAGGGGACAAGGAAGTGTGAAAGAATAGTACAAGGTCTTCAAAGTCCAAGTGAAAGCCCCAAGGTCCGAATAGAAAATCAACCACTCTACAGCCTGTCTGGGGACTCTGTTTGAACGTTGAATGGCGTTCGAACGTTATCTCCTGTCTTATGGGCGTTCGAACACTCAATGGATTTTGAACGTGGACTCAAGTTACTCTTGTCATCCATAGTAGATAGCAAGTCAGGTCTCCTCAAGTTGCTCAAATAATTCAAGAGGACGTTCGAACGTTGATTGGCATTCGAACGTTGTACTCAAGTAGTTCTCTTATTTTCTTCCGTGAAAATAACTGCCACATGCCATAAGCCATCATCCTAGCACTCTTCCAGAGCCCTCAAATAATTCAGGATGGCATTCGAACGTGTATTGGCGTTCGAACGTTATGTCCTTGCTTCAAACTTCTCCAACTCACTTCTAAAACATGTGTGGTTGCTTGAAAGTTTGGTATCCATTGACTTTAGGCTTTTGTGCAACTTTGTCCTGAAATGTCATCATTTAAACTCAATCAAAACATAATTAGTCTTGTAAAAGCATAGTAAGTTGCTAATTTTAACTACTAATCACACCCCCAACCTAAATATTGATAGTCTCTAGTAATACAACAACAATTGAATGAGAAATTATTTACAATGCCATTTTCGTAGGTCATCCGGTTGCATTTAGCATATGCAACAAGCCGTTAAACCACTAGGTTTCCCCTAGCGAACGAGTGTTGTCTCGTGAAGGTTTTCAGTGAAACTATCCACAAACTTCAGTCGAATAGATGTGTGTGTGTGAGATTGCTTGTCAGAGTGAGTTAGCACCATGGTCGTTAGGACACCCAACCCTCAATTTCGACTTATCTCCCGCACACTTCTCTTTCATAGGTATTTATTCTATGCAAAAAAAAGCATTTGTCACATTGGTATTTGAAATTTCTTATGTAGTCAGAATAATCATTCTAGCGACAAGAATTGTTATATAACAAACACTCCTCTTTATAACCTTCCATGGATAGCTTTGATTTCACAAACCTCTGTTAGAATGCTCTCAGCAAAAATTCTCTCCGATTATAGTGAATTTTCTCTCAAATGGCATGTGATCAGAATAAGGCTAATTGAAAATTCACATGCACAATTAGTACGGGAGTGAAATCTAAGGAAACAAACTAATCATGTTTGGCAAAATCTCATGTAAGAATATTGATACAAATAAAGTAATACTATTAATATACCCCAGACTTTTGGTTGACAACCTACACATGCATCACACTTGAGATCAATTAGGACTTTTTACAGGTTGTAATGTGGTCAGAGGTCAGTGGCTAACAAAATGATGTCAATGGTATTCAAAAGCTATCATTTCTTTATGTAGTGTAGCAAACCTCTTTCTAGCTTTTCGAAACTTCACCTATATGATATTTATTTCTTTCATTCTTTTTCTCATTTTTCACTTTCTTGGCCATTTTTTTTTTCCGTCTCTTTCTTTTTCAATTGTTCCCACAGACATTTCTTTTGAACAGTAGTCACCATCGTCTTTTCTTTTTCTCTTGTTTTTCTGTATCATGCTGATTTATAAGAGGGTGCAAGAAAATTAGATAGCAAATGTATGTTGAATATATTTTCGGATGGCGCGGTTATCATATGGGTTATAAAAAGAGATTACACATTAAAGGCTCAATCACGGCTAACTAGGGATATAATTTTGTAAAAGAAATAGCTAAGGCTCCAAAATTAAATCAAAGATGGTCTAAGATCCTTTCTCAAGCATGTGCGTATGTATGTGTCGTATGAACAGATTCTTTGTAGGATATGTCAATAGATTGCTCTAGTTGCGTCAATCAAAACAAGTTTAATGAGACTATTCAATGATAGAAAATGAAAGACCTTACTTGAGTAAATGTTCATTGTCTCTCAAAAGAATCGCAAGGCTCGAAACTTACCATGGTACTTTTCGTTATCTCCATTGGTTATGTCAGGTTTTTCAAAAAATGTCGGTTATATATCAATTTCATTTTCGAGTCTAGTCATTTTGTACCTTAAGAATAACAAATACCAATGTACATTTGACATTTAAGCATAGAGAAAATACAATTTTTCAAAGATATGTGGTTTTAAGTCTAGATTGCTAGGTGAGGTGTAAAACCGATCATGTGATTAATCACTTTAATAAATAGTCTCAATATTTATATTTGTTCCATAATTCATTGACAAATAACAATGTAATACTAAATCTAACACATTAATTTAAAAAGATAAATGTAATAAAACTAAAACATTCATTTCATAAAATATCATCGTTTAGCACAAACGATTCAAACATCCACAAAATAACAGACAACCATCCAAGTACAGAAATCTCTCTCTCACTCTCTCGTTTCCACAGCTCCTCCAGCTTCACCCCTCAAAAGGCTGAGAATCTCCTCTTGCTGTCAGAGAATCTCATCTTGCTTGGTCTCGATGCCAAGCATAATCTCTCGCAGTGACCGTCGGGTACTGATGCTGGTGTTGGGACCTGCCTTAGTCTGGGTCTATGCCTCTGCCTCTAGCTCTCTCTCCTCCTCCTCATCCAAAGTATCCTGCACCTCATTGGTGGCTTGGGCAGGTGGCATATCCTGTCTCGCCGCCGGGCCACCACTGTGACCTTGGCTCATTCGAAAGGATGCATTGTTCAATGGCCCCATCGGCTTCTGCACTCCCATCTCCGGCCTCACTCTAACTCCATAGTCCAAGCATATCTCCGTCACAAGGGCGCCGAAGGGGAATGAATTTCTCTTCACGTCACACCCCTTCATTATCTCCGTCAAGATTAAGGACGGGAGATCTATGTTTTGGCCCTTCCCTATTGCGTATAGCAATCGGACCATCTCTGGGAGGATCTCATTCTTGCGTTCGATGGGTGTGAAGTTCAAGACGGAAATTAAGTTGACATTTTGTATTTGTCGGTCAACTCTCCTTGCCGAAAGAACCTCCGTCCTCCCCAAGTAAAGGTAGCCAGGCCCGTCAACTCCACACCCACAACGTCCATCCCCACGTTCTTCCTCGGGGGTTAGCTAGGCTTTGGTACTCGTGGTACCTCTTGCTCATCTTCCGGATATAATCCTCATCCACATCATTGTGGGCCCCCTTCACATACGTCTTTATCGCCACATTGACGATTTTAGCGTTGGATTAAAACTCCCGCAACAATTCCTTCACTGCCTCTCCACCGTTCCTTAAATACAAACTCCAACCTCTTGCCTCCATATTGGCCTCAATGCCCAAATCCATAAAGTCCGACAACACAATCGTTTGCTCACAAACAATGGCTTGATTTCGAAAGTAATTTTCAGACCTATCCGCTTTGAGGGCATTGGGGAAGCGGGTTCTATCGTATCTTCGGACAATGGGTGGCCTCCCCTCTCATTCTTTGATCACCTCTTCTACAAAATTGGGCTCTTGAGTGGTTGTCTTGCCCCTAGTGGGAATCTTCATTCTTGGAGGCACGATTATCGGTTTTGGGGGTTTTAGGGATTTGAAAAGTTTGGATTTCTTGGTGAAAAGGTGAGAAATGAGGTGGGAATGTGTTTGGGATGGTGGATTTTGGGTAGAAATTAAGAATGGATGAAGTTTTGAGGCTTGGGAAGTGAAGGGTCACCGAGGGTTTTGTGGATTTTTTTAGGGTATTGGGTGATTTTGAAATGAAGAAGACGAACTATGTATTTATAGGCTAGGAGCCAACGTTCGAACGTCATTGGCGTTCGAACGTGTGTAGAAGGATTTTAAAAAGATGGTTCGAACGTTACACTGACGTTCGAACGTGGAGAGCTCCTAGTACTTTTGAGTTCCTGCAAAAGCCAAAGTACTGTAAACAGTCAACGTTCGAATGTTAATTGGCGTTCGAACATGGAGAGCTCCCAGTACTTTTGATATCCTGCAGAGGCCAAAGTACTGTGAGCAATTGTCGTTCGAGAGTGAAATGTCGTTCGAACGTTAAATCAAAAATTACAATTTTATGCACATTTATATACACACATTAAAAGAAATTGAACTTGAAAAAAAATCATGGCATCTCCAGATAAGTCCCTACCCACGCTTAAGGTTGGTATTCTAAGACATTCCTTACTCGGCCCACATTTTATTTCAACAAAAAGAATTTTGTACATCTAACAAAAAGATATTTACACTTTTTACAAAAATTTTGGACATTTGGCTTTCATCCAAAAAACAATTTTCCACAATTTTGTCAAAAAACGATATTAATTCGAGTCTTCCTCTGTCTCCACGCCATTTGAACAATCAGTGACTCTTCTAATTTTCTGTCGCACAAAATGGGTAAGTAAAGTACCGGAATAGCATGGCGTCTCAGGATAATCCTTACTCTACCCATTCACTATCCAGTCTAATCGATCGAGTGCACGACCGGAAATTAGTTCAGAACACTGATTATATTCTTTCATGTGAAAGATCTGGTCACATTGTTTATAAGCACCAAGTTTTTTGGCACGATGACGTTTAGCAAAAGTGCTTCTACCACACAGTGATTTTGCTTGCTCTTCTCAAATTTCGGTTTTTCTTACCAAACTTGCTTTTCTCATTATCACAGCATGCACATCAGATGGAAAAGTGCGTAAAACTCCTAGACTGAACAAAAAAAGTTTACCATCCATGCTTGCAAAACTTTAAGATACTCTATCTAGTTCTTGAATGTTTCTCAGTCACAAAGACGATTGAAGCTGCTTTAAAGACATGATCATCACTATAAAGACTGTAAAAATATGAAATACAAGACAAAATACACAAAACGATCAAGAAAAAATACGAAATTACAGACAGAATACATATAATGATCAAGAAAATTTTTTTAAAGTCGCAAAATCAGAACTGTAGTTCTCACCCCCCAACCTAAACTCAACATTGTCCCCAATGTTTCGAATTTACCAGTATACACAAAGTGGAGTTTGGATTGAAAGTAGAGATCTGTTCATCTGTCGATTCCTACAAGCAAAATACACAAATTAATCATCTTTAGGAAGACCTGGGTTTCGGCTAGGATAGAAACCTTTGTGTGTGAGTGTGAACAGAAAGCAGGACACCCATGTACAAATACAGTAATAAAATGCAAATCATGAAACAAAGGATCGTGTCATCGGAGTGTGTGGCCATGGATTTGCATGGGGTGGGTCGTTTTGCAGAGAACAGAGAAACTGAAGAAGAAGAAACAGCGGCGGATGGTAAAGAAAAAGGGAAAGGGTTGGAGGCCTTATAAAGGCGTCCTCTCGGGTCGGGTTGGGTTGGATTTTTCCTGACTCAACCCATTTTTGTGTCGGCAGGCGCGAATCTCGGAGGAATATTCTGGATCCATTAAAAAAATGGTTTCCACATCTTTAACAAAGTCTTCCAAAAATGGTTTCAAACGCTGACCATTGACAGTAAAAATATTACCATTTGATGGATTTTCCACTTCCACTGCTCCATGTCCAAACACTTGTTTAACAATGTAAGGCCCAGTCCATCTTGATCTCAACTTACCAAGAAAAAGACAGAGTCTTGAATTATATAACATGACTTTTTGTGAAGGTTCAAAAGACTTCCGCACAATATTCTTGTCATGAAAAATTTTCATTCTGGACTTAGCAATCTTAGCATTCTCATATGCTTCATTTTTCAATTCTTTCAACTCATTAATCTGAAGTTTTCTTGAAATTCCAGCCTTGTCTAGGTGAAAGTTCATTGTTTTAATGGCTCAGTATGCTTTGTGTTCCAATTCCACAGGTAGGTGACAAGGCTTGTCATAGACTAATCGATAAGGAGACATGCCCAAAATTGTTTTAAAAGCAGTGTGATATGCCCAGAGTGCATCAGTTAGTCAGAACGACCAATCTTTGCGGTCTGGGTTTTTTTTAAAATCAGTTTGATCTATCAATTAGCTAATTCAGTCTGTCCACTAGTCTGTGGGTGATAAGGGGTTGCAATTTTATGAGAAATCAAGTACTTTTTCATCAAATTCTAAAAAGGATGACTACAAAAATGAGCACCCCCATCACTTATAATGGATTTAGGAATTCTAAATCTGGACAAAATATTTTCCTTTAAAAACTTTATCACTGTTTGGTGATCATTATTTCGGCATGGAATTGCTTCAACCCATTTGGACACATAATCAACAGCCACTAAAATATATAGATAGCCAAAGGAAGGGAGAAATGTTCTCATAAAATCAATGCCCCAACAGTCAAAAATTTCAATTATCATAATTGGGTTTAAGGGCATCATGTTTCTTTTAGAAATGATTCCCAATCTTTCGCATCTATCACATGTTAGACAAAAGGCATGAACATCTTTAAAAAGTGTGGGCCAATAAAATTCACACTACAAGATTTTCGCAGCAGTTTTTTTAGATGAAAAATGGCCGCCACATGCTTCAAATTGACAAAAATGATATTACCTATCTGTTCTCATGAACGGGGATACAACGCCTTATGATTTGATCCTTACAATACTTAAACACGTATGGATCCTCCGAAAATAAATTACGAACCTCTCTTAGAAATTTCTTCTTATCTATCATTGTAAAGGGAGGAGGAAACGTACCAGTAGCAAGGAAGTTAACAATATCAGCATACCATGGTGTTTCCATGACTGTGAACAGTTGTTCATTAAGGAAATTTTCATTGATCGCCAGCCCATCCTCATAAAATTCATACGTTAACCTAGATAGATGATCTGCCACTATATTCTCAACACATTTCTTGTCTTTAATGATTAGATCCAACTCTTGCAATAAGAGTATCCATCTTAAGAGCCTTGGCTTGGCATCCTTCTTTGTGAGCAAGAATTTTAATGATGTATGGTCAGTGAACACAATAACAGAAGAACCAATAAGGTAAGAACGAAATTTCTCCAGAGCAAAAACTACAGCAAACAATTCTTTTTCAGTCGTGGAATAATTCATTTGAGCATCATTCAAAGTTTTGCTTGCATAATAAATCACATAGGGTTTCTTATCCTTTCTTTGTCCCAACACAGCTCCTACAGCATAATCATTTGCATCACACATTAATTCAAATGGTAGAGTCCAGTTAGGGGGTTGCATTATTGGGGCAGAAATTAACATACTTTTAAGCTTATCGAAAGTTTTCTGGTATGCTTCACTCCACACAAAATGTACGTCTTGAATTAGGAGATGACACATGGGTTTAGATATGGTACTAAAGTCTTTTATGAATCTTCTATAGAACCCTGCATGTCCTAAAAACGATCAGACATCTTTAATAGTCTTGGGAGCAGGCAAAATTTTAATCAGATCTATTTTTGCCTTGTTAACTTTCATGCTTTCAGACGACATGATGTCACCTAGGACAATACCTTGTGTTACCATGAAATGACATTTCTTCGAATTGAACACTAGATTGGCTTCTTTACATCTTATCAACACTTTCTCCAGATTTGTCAAACACAAATCAAAAGAATCACCATATATATAGAAAAATCATCCATGAACACTTCCAAAACTTTCTCAACCATGTCACTGAACAAACTCAGCATGCACCTTTGGAATGTTGCAGGAGCGTTACAAAGTCCAAACGACATTTTTTTGAAAGTAAAAGTTCCAAAGGGGCATGTGAATGTTGTTTTCTCCTGGTCATCTAGTGCTATCTCAATTTGATTATACCCATAATACCCATCTAAGAAACAATAGAATGCATGATCTGCAATTCTTTCTAAGACTTGATCAAGAAATGGAAGAGGAAAATGGTCTATCCTAGTTACCAAATTGAGTGTTCGATATGTACATTCGCCATCCTGTGACGACTCGAGTTGGTACCAATTCATTATCATCATTTCTAACCACTGTAACCCCAAACTTCTTGGGCTCAACTTGGGTTGGGCTAACCCATTTATTATCAGAGATGGAAAAAATTATTCCAGCATCCAATAGTTTGAGCACCTCAGTCCTTACAACCTCCTTCATGTGAGGGTTTAACCGTCGCTGCATTTGATAGGAGGGTTTTGAATCCTCTTCAGGGTATATAGCATGATTACAAATTAACGGGCTTATACTTTGCAAATCAGCAATGGTCCACCCAATGGTGCTTTTATGGCATCTAAGGACTTCTATCAGCTTAGACTCTTGCAACCCTGCAAGCTTAGATGAAATTACCATTGGGTATGATTCGTCCTCCCCTAAGAATGCATATTTTAGGTCAGATGGGAGAGGTTTTAGTTCAGGCTTTGGGTGCCCATGTCTCAATAGCATGAGTAGAGCAACTTTGTAGATTTTTATCATCATATGTTAACTCATATGTGATAGGTTCCAACAGACAGGATTCAGCAGAGGTTTCACAAAATGTATCATTCAAATGTTCGTGGACCAATGACTCAATGAAATTTACCTCTCTCGCTTCTTTGTCCTCTCCTGGATGTTTGGCAATATTAAAAATATTAAGCTCAAGAGTTATATTCTCAAAAGTTAATTTTATCACTTCATTCTTGCAATTGATTAATGCATTGGAGGTTGCTAGGAAGGGTCGACGAAGAATGACGGGAATTTGATTCTCTGAATATATTGCTGGCTGAGTGTCCAAAACAATGAAATCAACAGGGAAGACGAAGTTGTCTAGACGAAGGTGTCAAAAAAATTGAATGCCTCATCTGGAATCTTTGTCATGAACTCTCCTTGAGCCATCATTTCAACAAAATGACGTAATCTAGTGGGCAAGGAGTCATAGAAAAATTCTACCAAAGTCCAATTTTCAAAAGCATGGTGTGGGCAGGATTGGAGAAGATCCTTGAATCTCTCCTAACATTGGTAAAATATTTTCCCCTTTTTGACCAAAAAATTAATGATTTACCTTTTGAGTGCATTGGTACGGTGTAGGGGAAAAAACTTTCTGAAAATCTTTCATTCTATAATGCATGCCAAGTTGGTATTGAATGGTCTTTCAAAGAGTTTAGTCATTGTTTAACTTTATCCTTTAAAGAGAAAGAAAAAAGTTTCAACTTGGTCAGTTCATAATGGTCTTGGAATGTTCCATATACCTCCTCAACATCTTTTATATGTAGATATGAGTGTTTTGCCGACAAATTTTGAAAGTGAGGATCGTCCTCAGACATAAAATAAAATTATACACAGTAAATCAAATAATATATACACAAATGAAGGTTTTTTCACCTTTTACCTTAAAACACCTTTTTGGTTTCCCGGCAATGGTGCCAAAAACTTGACTTGATCCGAAATGTGTATACCCAAGTGTAGGCGGTCAAGTTGTAGTAATAATCCGGTTAAGTCTGGAGTCGAATCTACAGAGAACTAATGTTGGTGTTTCGAAGTAAGCAGTGACAGAGACCAAAGTGACTGGAACCCTTGAGATTTAAAGTTGTGATGTTTCCTGGACAGAATATAAAATTCTTTCCAAGATGATTTTTTAGA